>CM064538.1:5988753-6010668 GCA_032716605.1 Paralithodes platypus | reverse complement strand
AAATCGTCAAAATACAGTGAAAAGGCCATCGCCGGTACAGAAGGGGTTAAGGGGAGGTATTGGGTTTCTCTGGACCCCCTTCTCCCACTTGTATAGCCCCATTAGTTATGAGATTTTAAGACATTCACCCCATTAGTTTGGCGATGTTAAGACATTTAGCCCTTTAAGTTTGTCAATATTAAGACCTTTCGTGAAATTTAGGTGTCGGTTTATTTCCCTGCTGAGCGATAGCCAGCCTGTTATTAAGTAGGAGGCAGGGACCCCTTTTTTATACCGAAAAATGTACAACTTAATCTAGAAAGGGGGTCTTGGGGGGTGTATATTTTAAACTCGATAGAGGTCTAGAGATCAAACTAATAACACATAATTATATAATTATAAACAAATAATACAAAAATATAAATACAAAATACATAAATACCCCCCCCCCTTAAAATACATAAATACCCCCCCTCCTTAAAATACATAAATAAATACCCCCCCCCTCCTTAAAATAAATAAATACCCCCCTTAAAATACATAAATACACCCCCTTAAAATACATAAATACACCCCCTTAAAATACATAAATACCCCCCTTAAAATACATAAATATATCCCCTCAAAATACATAAATACCCCCCCTTAAAATACATAAATACCCCCCCTCCTTAAAATACATAAATACCCCCCCCCCCTATAAAATACATAAATACCCCCCCTCCTTAAAATAAATAAATAAATAGACCCCCCCTCCTTAAAATAAATAAATACCCCCCTTAAAATACATAAATACCCCCCCTTAAAATACATAAATACCCCCCTCCTTAAAATACATAAATACCCCTCCTTAAAATACATAAATACCCCCCCCCCTCCTCCTTAAAATGCTCGAACCTTTTACATTTTTCAATATTTTGCGTTTGTATACTTATACTTATACACTGAATCATCAACTATGAAATATCTATTGTGAAAACATATATATATATATATATATATCTTAAGGGGAGGTATTTAGTTTCTTCCGTAGAACTCCACCAAGCTTAAAATTACACCCCCTAAACCTCCTTTCAAGATAGATAAATTTGTACATTTTTCGGTAGAAAAATGTCCCGGCCGAAGGCCGGTTCCTCTCAAATTACAGGCTCGCTATCGCTCGCCACGAAAAAATCGACACCTAAATGGCACGAAAGTTCTTAAAATTGACAGAAATGGGGCGAAAGTTCTTAAAATCGCAAACTAAAGGGGGCGAGCGTCTTAAAATCTAAAAAGCAATGGGGCTAAACATAAGAGAGAAAGGGGTCCAGAAAAAAATCCCTCCAGTGGAAATCTGCCCTTAAGCAAAATGTATCCACTACAAAAAAAAAAAAAAAAAAAAAAAAAAAATCATTCAAAATACAGTGTTGTAAGCTTCATTATGTAGTGTTGTAAGCTTCATTATATAGTTTTGTAAGCTTCATTATGTAGTGTTGTAAGCTTCATTATGTAGTGTTGTAAGCTTCATTATGTAGTTTTGTAAGCTTCATTATGTAGTGTTGTAAGCTTCATTATGTAGTTTTGTAAGCTTCATTATGTAGTTTTGTAAGCTTCATTATGTAGTTTTGTAAGCTTCATTATGTAGTGTTGTAAGCTTCATTATGTAGTTTTGTAAGCTTCATTATATAGTTTTGTAAGCTTCATTATGTAGTGTTGTAAGCTTCATCATGTAGTTTTGTAAGCTTCATTATGTAGTTTTGTAAGCTTCATTATGTAGTGTTGTAAGCTTCATTATGTAGTTTTGTAAGCTTCATTATGTAGTTTTGTAAGCTTCATTATGTAGTTTTGTAAGCTTCATTATGTAGTTTCCTTGTTCAAAATATATCTTGTAATCCTTTATTGCATTGTTGCATACGTTTTATTGCATTGTTGCATACGTTTTATTGCATTGTTGCATACGTTTTATTGCATTGTTGCATACGTTTTATTGCATTGTTGCATACGTTTTTCTTTTTCCTTAACCAGTAAAATATGAATAAGACCTACCAGTTAATTTTAATTTCAAAGCGAATTTCAGTGTCTCAAAAACTAGGATTACATATCAGTTACCGGTACTTTATTACATATCAGTTACCGGTACTTTATTACATATCAGTTACCGGTACTTTATTACACACCAGTTACCGGTACTTTATTACATATCAGTTACCGGTACTTTATTACATATCAGTTACCGGTACTTTATTACATATCAGTTATCGGTACTTTATTACATATCAGTTACCGGTACTTTATTACATATCAGTTACCGGTACTTTATTACACATCAGTTACCGGTACTTTATTCGCCGGACTCTGATGATCTCCAGCAACAACAACAACAACAACAACACCGACAACAACAACAACAACAACAACAACAACACCACCACCAACAACAACAACACCAACAAAAACAACACCACCAACAACAACACCAACACCAACAACAACAACACCACCAACAACAACACCAACAACAACAACAACAACACCAACAACAACAACACCAACAACAACAACAACACCAACACCAACACCACCACCACCACCAACAACAACACCAACAACAACAACAATGAATAGCTCATTAACCTGTACTGTACCGGTGACCTCCTTCTCTTTATCATCTTCTGGCAACTATTAGAAAATTTTATTCGGTTAAGGAAGGATGTATACCAATTAAAAGGCTACAGACTATCTCAATTAATCCTGTTTGCTACAAAATATTCTTCCTAACCTTCATAGAATCGTGTCTGAAATATGATGGAAAAGACGTCACTGGTACTGTAGGGGTTAAATAGCATCTGCCGCAAGCAAAAGCCAGGGCAATGGAACTCACCCGATAGAAAGGTTATAATAGTCATTGCCCTGAACCCTGTCTGTGTATCCCATATTAAGAGTCAAAGGGTTAATTGCGCCCCCCCCCCCTCCCCCCCTCCCTTCTCTTACTCTCGCTCCTCCTCCTCCATTTACTCTCCAATTAGCCCCATTAGCCACACTTGTAATCCTATTCCCCCCCCCCCTTCTCCCCTCACTCACTCTCACTCTCTCTCCCTCTCTCTACTATGCAATATGTGAATGTGTTTAGCATGGTTGTTAAGGGAGCCAAGCTCGCTTTTTTTCTCTTTCTCTTCCTCTCTCTTTGGCTTGTATCCATTCGGCCCCATTCAGCTGACTGTTTTAAGACGTTTACCCCCATCCAGGTGTCAATATTTTCCTAGCGAGCGGCAGCGAGCCAGCATATATATATTTTTGTTTTGACAGCAAGCTAAATTTGTACATTTTTCGATAGAAAAATGTCTCCGGTGAAGCCGGACTTCTCCATACAATGCTGGCTCGCTATCGCTCGCCAGGAAGAAATCGACACCTGGATGGGGATAAACGTCTTAAAACAGTTGGCTGAATGGGGCCGAATGGATACAAGCCAGGGAAAGAGAAAAAGGGAGAGAGAGAGAGATAAAATAAAGACGGTGACCCCCCTTTAAAGGCCAGTCTATAGAAACTGTAGCAAAGGTTCAGTCGACCATCATGTCAGGGCTTCTTATATATATATCTATATATATATATCTATTTATGCTATGGTTGAGTAATGCAGTAGTCATTCAAACAAGGAATCGAACCTAGGATACTCACACCGAAATACCGCGCACTAACCATTACGCTATCAAGACAGTTAAGGGAAGGTTTTTAGTTAGTTCGCTAGACTTCCGTCAAGCTTAACATTACAGCCCCTAGACCCCCTTTCAAGATAAATTTGTACATTTTTCGGTAGAAAAATGTCCCGGCCGAAGGCCGGTTCCTCTTAAATTACAGGCTCGCTATCGCTCGCCAGGAAAAAATCGACACCTAAATGGCACGAACAGTCTTAAAATTGACAGAAATGGGGCGAAAGTTCTTAAAATCGCCAAACTAATGGGGAGAACGTCTTATAATATCAAAAGCAATGGGGCTAACCATGAGGGAGAAAGGGGTTAAGAAAAAAATCCCTCAAGTGGAAATCTCCCCTTAAACGAAAGCAAACGAAATATGCACAGTTTACCTTCCCCCTCCCTAATTTGTTAATTTCTGTCTTTCGCATTTCTCCTATATATATTTGTAAGTAGCGTAAATACCCTAAATATATTTGTAAGTAGCGTAAATACCCTAAATATATTTGTAAGTAGCGTAAATACCCTAAATATATTTGTAAGTAGCGTAAATACCCTAAATATATTTGTAAGTAGCGTAAATACCCTAAATACAAGAAATACCCTAAATACCCTAAATACAAGAAACCCTGGGTCGGCTGGAATGCTGGTCGAGTGTACAGTCGGCCTAATAAGTGATGTTTCGGCACCAATTGTGTTTTGATCATTAATTGGTATCAGCGATATTTACCCATGAATTTGTCTTTTTGAGGGAGATATACACACATGTTCCTACACTTACCCACCCTATTCAACATCTGACAGACATTAATACAGCACAGAGCGACCCAAAGGTAATGACAGCTGGGACATGACTTATTAGCGCCACTGTACGGTCGTGCTAATAAGTCATGTCCCAGCTGTCATTACGTTTGGCTCGTTCTGTGCTGTATTAGTGTCTGTCAGATGTTGAATAGGGTGGGTAAGTGTAGGAACATGTGTGTGTATATTTCACTCGATATGAGGAAATGAAGCTTAGATATTGCTAATCAAAACATACTTGGTGCCGAGACATGGCTTATTAAGGGGAGATTTCCACTTGAAGGATTTTTTTCTTGGCTCCCTTCTCCCTCATGTTTAGCTCTATTGTTTGTTCTAATTTTAAGACGTTTGCCCCATTATTTTGACGATTTTAAGAACTTTCAACCCATTTCTGTCAATTTTGATACCTTTCGTGCCATTTAGGTGTCAATTTTATCCTGGCGAGCGATAGCGAGCCTGTAATTTAGGAGGAACCGGCTTTCAGTCGGGACATTTTTCTACCGAAAAATGTACAAATTTATCTTGAAAGAGGTTCAAGGGGGTGTAATCTTAAGCTTGAAGGATATCTAGGGACCAAACTAAAAACCTCCCCTTAACGCGATTGTACATATGCTACGTCTTCAGGTACGATCATAACACTTGAGTCGCCCTCATGATATGTATTTTGTTATGTGGGTATAGAGTGTAAAGACATCTAATCCTAGCTTCAGTTGTTGTTGTTTTTTCGTTTAAGGGGGTGTTTTTTCTGGACCCCCTTCTCCTTCATGCTTAGCCCCATTAGTTATAACATATGAAGACGTTCGCACCATTAGTTTGGCGATTTTAAGACCTTTCACCCGATTTCTTTGTCAATGTTAAGACCTTTCGTGCCATATAGGTGTCGATTGTTTTCCTGGCGACCGATAGCGAGCCTGCAAATTAGGAGGAACCGGCCTTTGGCCCGGGAACTTTTCTACCGAAAAAAAAAAAATTGTATATATACAGTATATACAGTATATATATATATATATATATATATATTATATATATATATATATATATATATATATATATATATATATATATATATATATATATATATGCGCGTATCTATTTAATTTTCAACCAAAATCAAACAGTCAACATGCTGTCTATCTACATAGTACAGATGTCTATCAGTCATTCAATCTAACTACCTATTTGTATATCAATCCATCCATCGGCCCATCAATCAACTTGGCTATCATTCTCTCTCGTTCCCTTTATCACCCTACACGGTACAACACACACAATTCTCCGTGAGAGGGGTCGCCGCCCCCCTCTCTTTCGCTAATCCCATTTCATTACCATCAACTCCCTCAGCTCTATCAGCCGCCCCGGGAGTCAAAGGAGCAAAATTGGACAAATTGGAGCCATATTTTTTAATTATCGCGGTGTTGGTTGACAAAGAACGCTGATTCAGAGGGAGGGGGAAGGGGGGGGGGGGGGGGGGAGGAGGAAGTGGAGGGAGGAGGGGGGGGGGGGGGGGGAGGGTGTAGGGGGGAGATAATCAGGCTGTGATTTTTAAGTGATATTATCACAGCCTATATATATATATATATATATATATATATATATATATATATATATATATATATATATACCGGTATATTTATTTATATATACACACACACTGGTCGCAAACACACGTGTGTGCAAGTATATGCAGAAATTATCCAGGACAGAAGTTGAACTAGGCCACCGAATTGGTAAACTTGAGAAAACATAAGGGAGAGGGAGGTCCCGAAAACATAAGGGAGAGGGAGGTCCCGAAAACGTAAGGGAGAGGGAGGTCCCGAAAACATAAGGGAGAGGGAGGTCCCGAAAACATAAGGGAGAGGGAGGTCCCGAAAACATAAGGGAGAGGGAGGTCCCGAAAACATAAGGGAGAGGGAGGTCCCGAAAACATAAGGGAGAGGGAGGTCCCGAAAAAACAACTAAGCCTCCCCCTTAAGCTGATGATCACCCTTAGTCTTCCCGGAACATCAGTCAGTCAGTCAGTCAGTCAGTCAGTCAGTCAGTCAGGCGGAAGAGTCACCAAAGAACAACATATTTATTGTTTATAGTTCTTAAGGGGAGAATATCACTAACCCCCTTCTCCCTCATGCTTACCCTCATTACTTTTGATATATTAAGACGTTCTCCTCATTAGTTTGGCCTAAGACCTTTCACCCTATTTCTGTCAATTTTAAGACCTTACGTGCCATGGTGTGTATTTTTTCCTGGCGAACGATAGCGAGCCTGTAATTTAAGTCGGCCGGGAATTTTTTCTACCGAAATAATTTACACATTTATCTCGAAGGGGAGATCTTGGGGGTATTTTAGTAAGCTTGATGGAGGTCTAGGGAGGAAACTAAAAACCTCCCCTTAATGTAATACTATTTAAAACTTAACCTCATAAATGATATAGCCCCTTTGGGACTTAAAAGGGGGTGAGGAGGCCCATCCCCCCCAGACCCCTTTATAATAGAATTACAATAATACCATGAATCGTCGTTTATGATCTGAGAACAGCTCTCAAACATTCTATTTGAGGGTCAGCGATTAAAATGGAGATAGTAAACTTGTGTCGTAGAAAATATAAAAATAAATAAAAAATAAATAAATAAATATAAAAATAAATAAAAAATAAATAAATAAATATAAATATAAATAAAAAATAAATAAAAAATAAATAAATAGATAAATAAATCAAGTGTAACACTAAAAGTCTTTCTTATACTCAAAAAGGGAACTCTGGAACACTCTCCCTCAATCAATCTTTCCTTCATACTATGACTTAGACTGCTTTTAACGTCGTGTCCAGGCACTCCAACATCCCTTGAATTTGGATCTGTCACTCATTTGGCTTTGGGGGAGACACTCGTTACAAGCAACCTGCCTTTTGTCTCCTTCACACACATAAGAACACAAAGAGCGTGCTGGTATCTGTCTTCTACATGCTATTGTCATATACATTGGAGAAAAAGGCGTTTTTTATATGCATTACTTCCTTCTAAAATTGCGTTAACCCGTTCAGTACCAGCAACATCCTTTTTATAATATTCTGGCAACTATTAAAAGATTATATTCAGCTTAGGAAGGACCTCTAGCAATAATAAGACTTCAAACTATCTCAACCAACCCTTTTAACTACCACAGATCCTTCCTAAGCTGCACAATATCGTCTAAATACAGCTAGAATAAAATGTAACACACGTCGCTGGTACTGAAAGGGTTAAAACTTGAATTGGTTTACGTTTTATGTTAAACATAGATTTTAAATATGAACATTCCTTCTTAGGTATGGGCGAGCTCCTATGTGTGTGTGTGTGTGTGTGTGTGTGTGTGTGTGTGGTCAGTTTCAGTTAATGAATTCTTTACTTTCATAATAATACTTAATTATTTTAAGGGGGATGGTTCACTTTAAGGGGGGATGGTTCACTTTAAGGGGGGATGGTTCACTTTAAGGGGGGATGGTTCACTTTAAGGGGGGATGGTTCACTTTAAGGGGGATGGTTCACTATAAGGGGGGGATGGTTCACTTTTTGGGAGATTTTTGCATGTTTTCATTATTTTTCTAGTTTCCTCCCTAGACCTCCATCAAATTTAAAAACACATCCATTAGATCCCCCTTCTAGAATAATTTGTAAATTTTTCGGTAGAAAAATTTCCCGGCCAAAGGCCGGTTCTTCCAACATTACAGGCTCACTATCGTTCGCCAGGGAAAAAAATCGACACCTAAATAGCACGAAAGGTCTAAATATTAACGACGAAATTGGGCGAAATGTCTTAAAATCGACTAACTAATGGGGCAAACATCTTAACATCTGAAAACTAATGGGACTAAACATGAGGGAGAAAGTGGTCCCCCCTTAAACTAATTTACAACCTAATCTCCAGCAAAAACCTTCTCTCAACTCCTCCCCCCCCCCCCCACACACACCTATTTTCTAAAATACGTTAGTTTACAAAGACGTAACTTCAAAGAAAGGCCCCGTTGAGAACATTAATAGCGTGTCGCGGAGCCGGCCGAGTAGCGACGTAGCCAAAACAGACGCCCGTAAGGTCGAGAATCCGCACCGGAAGACAAGCAACCGACGACCTTCCGAGCCGCTTTGTTTACCTTTGATTCGAGCAGCAGCGCGGGCCCCGGTGTTTTATTGCACTCGTGTTTAATAACCATTATGGGGAATAGCGTAATTATGTTAGGGAAAATTGGTTTGCGCGCGCCGGGTTTCCGACGGAGGGGCTCAATAATAGAATTTTACGTCCCCCCCCCCCCCCCCCGGTTGAGTTTTGGAGAGTCTCATCAAGTTTACGGGAGAAGCGGAGACGATATTTGCATGGCTGGAGAGGAGGTCTTCCGCTGGAGTGGTCGGACTATTTCCTCTCCTTACAGCGTCCATCTTGTATACCTGTAACGTGTCTTGTTCTCCTCCCTACATACATAACATTTTAAGACTGAGTGCTCCGCACATACGTGCAGTTTCAGTCTCTTGTCCTAATGGCGGCGTTCCAGGCAACCCTGTTAAGAGCTGCTTCACTTGTCAAGTTTTTGGATTTGAGATCGGCACGTATAGTCTGATCCCAGTGTCTGCTTAGTCCAGTTCATTTGTTGGAGAAAATTATTAGAAGGAAATATTAGTCTGATCATCTTGTTCTCCTTACAGCGTCCATCTTGTATACCTGTGACGTGTCTTGTCTGCCTAGTCCAGTTCATTTATTGGAGACAAGTATTATAAGGCAAGTATTAGTCTGATCATTCTTTTCCCCTTTCAGCGTCCATCTTGTATACCTATAACGTGTCTTGTTTGCCTCCTTGTGTCTGTTTAGTCCAGTTCATTTGTTTTCTCCTTACAGCGTCCATCTTGTATACCTTTAACGTGTCCTGTTTGCCTCCTTGGGTATGCTTAATTTAGTTCAGTTGTCTTTAGTAATAAATAAAGAGGATCGTAACACAATAGACTACAACAATAGTACTGTTGCCAAAAAGTCATTAAAACCCACCGAGTCATTAAAAAAGTCATTAAAAACCCATCGAGTCATTAAAAAAGTCATTAAAACCCATCGAGTTCATCTCAAATCCTTACCTATTTGCCTTAATTAATGTTTTTCTCTCCACTGTAACCTACACATATGATTTATTCAAATGTATTCATATATAAGCACTACAACTCGATTCTAGCTATTCCCTGGTTGACCCTTCCCGAATGGTAGAAAAACTAGCTCGATTACCTTAGTAGTTTATGAGTCACATAGGTTAGGGGTTACAATTTCTGGCCTACCTATAGTGAATGGAGTATAGTATTCCCACTAAATACTATGTAGACAGCTCCACCTTCCTTATAGCCCCAAAAAATCGCACGTTATCGAGGCATTCAAAACCACCGCTACTGTAATGAAACTCCGACAAGCCTCCCCACCTACGGCTCTGGGGTTGAAGGTGGCTCGACGCTCTGGCTCCCTGGGTTATCAAGGGGGAGTCAAAATATCCCCCTCTCCCCCCCCCCCCCCCCCAGCTTCTTCTTCTTCTTCTTCTTCTTCTTCTTCTTCTTCTTCTCATTTACGAGTGCGAGGCGTCTCTGGTGCAAACTCCCAGATACTGTTATAACATCTCGCCCGGCCCTCAAAGAACCAGGTTAAGGGGAGATGGGCCGTTTTTTGGTCTATTAATTCATGAATTCCTTTATTTCCTATTTCCTCGCTAAACCTCCACCAATATTTAAAAAAAAAAAAAACTAAACCCCCTTTCAAGATAAATTTGTACATTTTTCGGTAGAAAAATTTCCCTCTTCTAAAATTACAGGCTCGCTTTCGCTCGCCAGGAAGAAATCGACACCTAAATGGCACGAAAGGTCTTAATATTGACAAAGAAATGAGGCGATAGGTCTCAAAATCGCCAAACTCAATGGCACGAAAATCTTAAAATACCCCAATACTAATATGCTAAACATGAGGGAGAAGGGGGTCCAGAAAAAGCGCCGACCTCCCCCTTAACACGGATTTACATTAGAGCCGCTTCTCCTGCAACTGTATCAGGCCACTTTGGTTATCCGGGACTCCCTTCTCTCTCATGTTTAGTCCCAATAGTCTGGCGATTTTAAGACCTTTTCCTGGCGAGCGATGGCGAGCTTGTAATTAAACAGCAAGCAGCCATCGTCCGTGACATTGTTCTACCGAACAATGTACCAATTTATCTGGAAGGAGGGTCTTGGGGGTATTTTGTAAAGCTCGATGGAGGTCTTGGGAGGAAACTAAATATAATAAATAAATGAATGAATAATAAATGAATGAATAATAAATGAATGAATAATAAATGAATGAATAATAAATGAATGAATAATAAATGAATGAATAATAAATGAATAATAAATGAATGAATAATGAATGAATGAATAATAAATGAATGAATAATAAATTAATGAATAAATGAATAATAAATGAATGAATAATAAATGAATGAATAATAAATGAATAATAAATGAATGAATAATAAATGAATGAATAACTAAATACAAACCTCCCCTTCAAGAGATATCCAGTTTTCTATCCACAGACAGGAGATGGTGGAGGTACTGATGTGTGATGATTATGATGGTGATGATGATGTTGGTGCTTCACAAGTAATAATAAGCTAAAGGTGAACGTCAATAAAAGTAAAGTGATGGTGTGTAATAGAGGTGGTCGTAGGGTGAATCTAAAGGTGCGGCTGGATGGGGAAACACTGGAACAAGTGGAGTGTTTTAAATATCTGGGAGGAGTGATAAGCAGGGACGCAGAAGTGGAAATGGAGGTAAAACAGAGAGTAAGTGAAGGAGGAAAGGTTTCAGAGCAATGGGAAGTATGTGGAAGGTGAGAAATCTCGGAATTAAATCTAAAAGTGCAATGTATCAAGGGATAGTTTTACCAACAATTGATGTATGGGGCTGAGACGTGGGGTCTGAAGGCACAAGAGAGCAGAACAATGAATGCGATGGAGATGAACTGCTTGAGGAGTATATAATATAAGAGTGACGCATAGAGACAGATTGAGGAATGAAGAGGTACATAGGAGAGTGGGGCAGCAGGAACCTTTGTCGGCCAGAGTGGACAGAAGGGTGCTGTACTGGTATGGGACTGGCAAAGAGAGTGTATGAAACAAATACGAGGGGACGTAGAGGAAGATGAAGACCTCGGTTGAGATGGAGAGCTGGTGTAGTACAAGCTTTGGAAGGTAGAGGGATGACTGTAGAACAGGCAAGAAAAGTGGTAATGAATGGAGTATGCTTGTGAATGGACGAGTGATAACGCGGTCGTTGGGAGACGAGGTCGGTGAGCAAGTTGGACTAGATAATAGTCCGTCAGGCGCCTGGCCCGGGGAGCCAGTATATATGAAGGGTCATGCCTGGATGTGAGGTGGGACGGCATTGTGGTATGGCTCTGCTGTGTGTCTGCCTGCTGAGACCGGAACCTTTCTGGGAAGTCTGGGACCTGGTAATCTTTTGCTGGAGACCCCAAATGGGCCTGGGTCTCTGGGTCTTCTCCTGGGCGACCTAGATGTGAGTTTTTAAATTATTTGTTATTTATTGTTTTGGTGTTGAGTTGTGTTGTCCCTGTTCGGGCTCTGTCTCGAGTCGGCCATTCCCAGCTGTGGGGTATGTGCCTGAGTATATACATACAATATCTTACCATCACTATTCCAAAGCATCTATAATATCATCACCAGAACTATACACTTGCCATATTTTGATAACCCAATTAACTACCGCCTCTCGAAGATGTTCGCTACTACGCTGGTTCTCCTTTTCCTTATATATATATATATATATTGATAACCCCATTAACTACCTCTCTCTCTCTCTCTCTCTCATATTGTGATAACCTCATTAACTAACCCTTCTCTTTTAGCTTTCCTATATCCTTCCTAATCTATATTTTAATGACATTGTCTAATTGTAGCTGAAATCAAACAAAATACATCGCCGGTACAAAAGGGGTTAATATCGTTATAATCACCATCGTAACCACGATAATTAAAAAAAAAAAGGAAAACAATCCAATCACCATTACCACACCATCACTACAAAACACTTCAACACCACTTTCATCATCACCACCACCACTTTGATCTTCACCACTATCACCACACTCCATCACCACCACCACTTTGATCTTCACCACTTTCATCACCACCACCACTTTGATCTTCACCACTTTCACCACACTCCATCACCACCACCACTTTGATCTTCACCACTTTCACCACACTCCATCACCACCACCACTTTGATCTTCACCACTTTCACCACACTCCATTACCACCACCACTTTGATCTTCACCACTTTCCTCATCACCACCACCACTTTGATCTTCACCACCACCACTTTCACCACACTCCATCACCACCACCACTTTGATCTTCACCACTTTCACCACACTCCATTACCACCACCACTTTGATCTTCACCACTTTCCTCATCACCACCACCACTTTGATCTTCACCACTTTCACCACACTCCATCACCACCACCACTTTGATCTTCACCACTTTCACCACACTCCATCATCACCACCACCACTTTGATCTTCACCACATTCCATCACCACCACCACTTTGATCTTCACCACTTTCACCACACTCCATCACCACCACCACTTTGATCTTCACCACTTTCCTCATCACCACCACCACTTTGATCTTCACCACTTTCACCACACTCCATCACCACCACCACTTTGATCTTCACCACTTTCCTCATCACCACCACCACTTTGATCTTCACCACTTTCACCACACTCCATCACCACCACCACTTTGATCTTCACCACACTCCATCATCACCACCACCACTTTGATCTTCACCACTTTCACCACACTCCATTACCACCACCACTTTGATCTTCACCACACTCCATCATCACCACCACCACTTTGATCTTCACCACTTTCACCACATTCCATCACCACCACCACTTTGATCTTCACCACACTCCATCACCACCACCACTTTGATCTTCACCACTTTCCTCATCACCACCACCACTTTCACCACACTCCATCACCACCACCACTTTCCTCATCACCACCACCACTTTGATCTTCACCACTTTCACCACACTCCATCACCACCACCACTTTCACCACACTCCATCACCACCACCACTTTGATCTTCACCACTTTCACCACACTCCATCACCACCACCACTTTGATCTTCACCACTTTCCTCATCACCACCACCACTTTGATCTTCACCACTTTCACCACACTCCATCACCACCACCACTTTGATCTTCACCACTTTCACCACACTCCATCACCACCACCACTTTGATCTTCACCACTCTCACCACACTCCATCACCACCACCACTTTGATCTTCACCACTTTCCATCACCACCACCACTATGACCATCACCACTTTCACCACCCCACTTACCCTATCACCATTTTCACCACACTCCATCACCTTCCTACCCTTTGTCATCACCACCACCACACTACATTCCTTCTCCTCACATTTGGGACCCTTCTCTATTTTATAACCATACCTCCTAGCTCTCTCACTCTCCCTCACTCTTAAAAACTCTCTCTCTCTCTCTCTCCCTCTCTCTCTCTGTAAGTTCTTGACACATTTTCTTATGAATGAGATTAATCTTGGAATCTTATCTCAAGAAACTATACCGTCCGTATGTATCAAAATTACTACCATTATCACCACTACCACCTCCATCACCACCAAGACAGTTCATCATTCTCCAACATTCACCACCAACAACTACCGTTATCCTCACATAACACCCTTCACCATCCTCCATCACCCTATGTCTTCCCATCACCACCACTATCACACTCCTCCTCCACCACCACCACCATCCTTCACTATCACCCTCCTCCTCCCCCATAACCACCACTAATCCACCATCACATCATAACTACCAACCTCCGCATACCACTCCACCAACACAACCACCTCGTACCACTCCACCACAACCACCTATCACCCTCATCCTCTAACACAAATACCACACCCTAACCACCTACCACCTCGTACCACTCCACCATAACCACCGCCACCACCCTTCACTGTCACCCTCATCCTCCACCACCACCACAACCACCTACCATCTCGTACCACTACCACCTACCACCATCCTTCACTATCACCCTCCTCCTCCACCACAGCCACCTACCACCTCGTACCACACCAGCACCATCACCACCACTCATCACCACTACCACCCGGACAAGTAATTACCTAGACTGTGTTAACAACAAGCCAGCCAGTAGCTCCTGCCACCCCATTCTCTCGCACACACACACACACTCTCTCTCTCTCTCTCTCTCTCTCTCTCTTACGGTATATATAGAAAGAAATCGTACGTAATGTTGCCATATATGCTTAAATGTTAAGACAATGAAGCCCTTAGTCAAAGAAAACTAAATAACTATGTATAACAATAGATTAAATATAGGTACATATTCCTTACATGTTAAACCCTTTCAATATAAAGTGACCCCATTCATGATTCTAATTTCTTATCATTTGACAATTTTATCGGTTCATGATGAAGTTGTGTTGGAGATAGTGACTTAAAATGGATTACTTGAGATTGTGTCTACCGCTTTGATACCTAGAGATCCTTCCTAAACTACATAACATCTCCTAATGATAACCACAATAAAATGTAACGTAGCGCCATAGGGGCTCAACATTAATACAATCGTCAAACACACAACGCATACAAGCAAACATACATTGCCTTTCAACTCCACGACTGTATTCATATTGAGCTTATATAATTATGAGACTATCCTTACATTCTCTCTAATCAATTTTCATAACTAAAGGGGCACTCGGTAGAGCACATATCTCCGCTCACGCTGGCTTGGTTCTTTATTATTAATATCATAATAATCTTCTGGATCTGGGCTCCAGGATATATTATGATCCGGATCACCAGCTTCGTTGGCGGAAGTAACAAACACACTGTGAGTTCACTCTCATATCTCCTCTACACCTCTTGTCTTTGTACAGAGACAAAGTCAAAATTATATTTTTCTCTCTCTATGTCACAAACACACTGACAAAAAAAAAAAAAAAAAAGCATGCACACTCTCATCCCCCCCTCTCTCTCTCACTCACTCACTCACTCACTCACTCACTCCCCCCCCCCCCCTCTCTCTCTCTCTCTCTCTCCCCCGTTCACATTACAACATCAACACAACCTGTCACTCTCTCCCCGCTCCTAATACACTCACTCTTAACTGTATTCATTGCTTCCTTCCTCTCTCTCTTCTTGCACACATTCTAAAGTATGTTGTATATATATCTAAAGTATGTAATCTAAAGTACTGTATATATTCTAAAGTATATATGCTTAAGGGGAGATCTCCACTTGAGGGATTTTTTTCTTGACCCCTTTCTCCCTCATGTCTAGCCCCATTGCTTTTGAGATTTTAAAACGTTTGCCCCATTAGTTTGGTGATTTTTAAGAATTTCCGCCCCATTCTGTCAATTTTAAGACCTTTCGTGCCATTTAGGTGTCGATTTTATCCAGGCGAGCGAAAGCGAGCCTGTAATTTAAGAGTAATCGGCCTTCGGCCGGGACATTTTCTACCAAAAAATTTACAAATTTATCTTGAAAGGGGGTGAAATTTTAAGATTGCTGGAGGAGTAGGAAACAAACTAAAAACCTCCCCTTAAGCTATATGAACAGGTACGATACAACAACCACTGTAATTCCATGATTGGCCATTAGTCTATTCGCTGTAAGTAAGGGAACCATCATAACCTCTATCCTCTGTAACTCTAAAAGGGCTAGAGCAAATTAGCTGTAAATTTTCACATCTCTTCCTTGACTGACTCTTCCCAAATGGTAGAAATATTAGCTGGATTACTCTAGTAGTTTTTGAGTTACAGAGGTTAGAGGTCATGATTTCTCGCCTACTTAAAGTGAATAGACTATAGTGTTGTTGTAAGTTATCTCTAAGTCTAATTAGGAGGTAAACAACAACAACTATTGTCATGATATGCATTTGTTTTTCTATGTGAATCAAGGAGACAAACGGCACAGCTGCCTGTAACAAGTGTCTTCCCCAAGGTTGAAAGAGCGACAGCAGAGTCAAAATCAAGGAACGTTAGAGTCAAAATTTCTAGACACACGGAGCTTCATGCAGTTTAAGGGGAGATCTCCACTTGAGGGATTTTTTTCTTGACCCCTTTCTCCCTCATGTTTAGCCCCATTGCTTTTGATATTATAAAACGTTCGCCCCATTAGTTTAGCGATTTTAAGAACTTTCATCCCATAATAATACCTTTCGTGCCATTCAGGTGTCGATTTTATCCTGGCGAGCGATAGCGAGCCTGTAATTTTTCGGTAGAAAAATGTTCTGGCCGAAGGCCGGTTCCTCTTAAATTACAGGCTCGCTATCGCTCGCCAGGAAAAAATCGACAACTAATTGGCACGAAAGATATTAAAATTGACAGAAATGGGGCGAAAGTTCTTAAGATCGCCAAAATAATGGGGCGAAAGTCTTAAAATCTCAAAAGCAATGGGGCTAAACATGAGGGAGAACGGGATCCAGAAAACAATCCCTCAAGTGGAAACCTCCCCTTAATAATGACGCATTCCAAAGGAGGCTAGACACCACTTTAAGGAGGTTGGAGTAATAGACTCCTAGGTAAAAATATAATAATTGAAGAAACAAATAATAGATAGATCAAAAAATGTAAAGTTTGGTTACGTATCAGTATTATACATTATGCCTCAACTTCGTTCTTGGCTATGATTTTCCCAGTTGAAATAATCTCATTCTGCTGGGGTCCTTCTGCTGGGGTCCATCTGCTGGGGTCATTCTGCTGGGGTCCATCTGCTGGGGTCCTTCTGCTGGGGTCATTCTGCTGGGGTCATTCTGCTGGTGTCATTCTGCTGGGGTCCTTCTGCTGGGGTCCATCTGCTGGGGTCCATCTGCTGGGGTCCTTCTGCTGGGGTCATTTTGCTGGGGTCATTCTGCTGGTGTCATTCTGCTGGGGTCCTTCTGCTGGGGTCATTCTGCTGGGGTCATTCTGCTGGGGTCCTTCTGCTGGGGTCCTTCTGATGGGGTCCTTCTGATGGGGTCCTTCTGATGGGGTCCTTCTGCTGGGGTCATTCTGCTGGGGTCCTTCTGCTGGGGTCCTTCTGCTGGGGTCCTTCTGCTGGGGTCATTCTGCTGGGGTCCTTCTGCTGGGGTCCTTCTGCTGGGGTCATTCTGCTGGGGTCCTTATGCTGGGGTCATTCTGCTGGGGTCCTTCTGCTGGGGTCCTTCTGCTGGGGTCCTTCTGCTGGGGTCATTCTGCTGGGGTCATTCTGCTGGGGTCCTTCTGCTGGGGTCCTTCTGCTGGGGTCCTTCTGCTGGGGTCATTCTGCTGGGGTCCTTCTGCTGGGTTCCTTCTGCTGGGGTCCTTCTGCTGGGGTCCTTCTGCTGGGGTCCTTCTGCTGGGGTCCTTCTGCTGGGGTCATTCTGCTGGGGTCCTTCTGCTGGGTTCCTTCTGCTGGGGTCCTTCTGCTGGGGTCCTTCTGCTGGGGTCCTTCTGCTGGGGTCATTCTGCTGGGGGCCTTCTGCTGGGGTCATTCTGCTGGGGTCCTTCTGCTGGGGTCCTTCTGCTGGGGTCCTTCTGCTGGGGGCCTTCTGCTGGGGTCCTTCTGCTGGGGTCCTTCTGCTGGGGTCATTCTGCTGGGGGACTTCTGCTGGGGTCATTCTGCTGGGGTCCTTCTGCTGGGGTCCTTCTGCTGGGGGCCTTTTTCCCTACTCAATTTCATACAGGCCAAAGGTCGGAAGGAGAGGTGGGTGGGGACAGATCCTTCTGCTCTACAGTCATTACCTTTCACATAACTAGTAGTAATTGCTGTGAAGAGATAAATCCGGCCTGCATAACAGGGACCGCAAGGTTTGTGCAGTCTGTATCTCTATGTAACTCTCTCATTTTCTTAAGCTATAAACCACAAACACACACACACACACTTTCTCTCTCACACACATTCTCTCTCTCTCACACTCTCTCTCTCAACTCATTGTCTTACCGGCGTAAGTGTTGAATCCCTAATATTTATGATGGCTGCCTCTCCTGCCCGTCTCTCACACCCGGCAAATGAAGATTAATACCCCAACCCTTTCTTCAACCCTTCACCTGGTGATTGTTTGCCACACCTACCTTACGAACCCCCCCCCCCCCCCACACACCTCAGTCTTAACCCTTTCTTGATAGCGGAATCTCGGTGTGAGTATCCTAGGTTCGAATCCTTGGAGTACCACATGTATTCATTAGTTTAAGTTATTTCATTAATTAGGTTTATTTGTAAGTTAATTGCCGAGTTGGTGATCATATTAATTTATCATGGTGTATTTTTCATTATTTTCTTGATAAGACCCGGCGACTTTATACAGCTGAGGAAGGATCTCTAGCAATCTTAGACGGCACATTGTAAGTCAAGAATAGCCCTTTCGTGCCATTTAAGTGTCGATATTTTCCTGGCGAGCGATAGCAACCCTGACATTTTAAGAAGAACCAGCCTTTGGCCGGGAAATTTTTCTACCGAAAAATTTACAAATTTCATCTTGAGAAGGGGGTCTAGGGGGTGACATTTTAAGCATGATGGAGATCTAGCGAGGTCCTTGTTTACGTCTGAAAGAAGAAGAACAAGAAAAGAAGAAGAAAAACAAGAACAAGAAAAAGATGAAGAAGAAGAACAAGAAAGATAAGATGAAAGAGAAAAAGAAGAAGAAGGGAAAGAAGAAAGAAGAAGAAGGGAAAGAAGAAAGAAGAAGAAGGGAAAGAAGAAGACAAAAAAAAAAAGACGAAGAAGAATATGAAGGGAAAGTAGATGTAGTAGTGTTGAAGGTTTGTAGGGAAGTGGGGGAATTGTTATACCGTCTGGGAACCTGGTGTTTTGGTTGGGCTCTCTCTTTCTCTCTCTCTCTCTCGCTCTCTCTCTCCTATCTATTTATCTTTTTTGTTTTATATATACTGTGTGTGAGTGAGGGAGATAAAAGGCAGCACTACCTGCAGCGAGTGCCCTCCCCCCCCCCCCAGAGTTGAAAGAGTGACAGGGCCAAAATCAAGGGACGTTCGAGCCAAAATGCCCGGACACACGGAGTTTGAAGCAATTTAAGTCATAAGAAGAGGGAAAGACTGATTCTGGAAGAGAGTTCAATAGCTCAACAGTTGAATAGAAGAAAGACTGACAATAACGTTTCACTCTTGGGTTGGAGAGTTGCAGAGAGTAGGGGTGGGATTGTGTTGCAAGACGAGTACTACGTACCCTACGTAGAGGTGGTATACAATGGGAAAACTTTGAGGAACATTGATTATTGTAGTACCGATAGAATAGCGACGGGAGTTAATGTATGAAAGGCTTTCCTTTCTACTTTGTCTAGGAGTGCGGTGTGAGAGGATCCTTCAAACACATGTGAACAATACTCAATACAAGGACGCACTGTGCCCCTGTACAGAGCAAGAAGCTGTGCAGGGGTAAAGAACCCCTTGAGGCGGTTGAGCACACCCAGCTTCTGGGAGGCTGCCTTAGCAAGACTGGTAATATGGTCCTTCTAAGTGAGAGCAGAAGAAAAAGAGACACCAAGAATATTGAGAGAAGATGAAGGATTGATTTGTGCATTGTTGACGTGTAAGAGATAGTCCTCTGGGAGTTCCAGACGGGTAGTAAGATGAAGACATTGTGTTTTGGAAGCATTAAAGGCAACAAGGTTTTTTCTACCCCAATTGGAAATAGTAGTTAGATCAGAAGATAAGTGTTTTATGGCTTCATTACGATATTGTTTGCATTCAGAAGTGTGTATATTTATAGAATACAAACAAAATGTGTATACGGGAGGATTAACTGTAGTGGAATGTGTGTATTTGTACCTCTTAGCTCTTAATATTCAATTTTATGTGTTAAGGAGAGAGAGAGAGAGAGAGAGAGAGCGTAACAACAACAGCTAAACTTCACATTCTTAAGCCCAATTGTCTGTTTGCATCCAATGTTATCTTAATCAAGTCACCACCCTTCTTTCAACAACACATTACCTAATTCGCTGACATCTTTATTATATTTACAAGTTTGGGCATCAGTATTTAGCAGTCGTGGATTATCTAGCTTTATCCCAATGGTAAACACTTAAATATTTATGTATAATTACTGAGACAATGAAGGTCTGTATGTGGTAATTTTATTCCGATAACTGCATGTGCCAATTTGGGATGGGTTTTGTGTGGTGTTTGTGTGCTACCCTGTGTTTGTGTAAGAGAAAGGAGAGTCTGTGTAAGTGTGTGTGTGTGTGTATGATCTAGTTAGCATGTGCATTGTGTTGTTTGTGATAGCGTGAGTGTGTTCCGTGATTACAATACAATGCAGACAGTGGCGCGAGTCTGTGTTGTTATAGCAGAGAAACAGAGAGAAACAGAGAGAGAGAGAGAGATACACTGGCCACACAGACCTTACGATCCAAACGAGGTGGTCATGACTTAATTCTAGTAGAGATGGCATATCCGGTAGAAAAGGAAAGTTGAGAAGAGAGAGAGAGAGAGAGAGAGAGAGAGAGAGAGAGAGAGAGAGAGAGAGAGAGAGAGAGAGAGAGAGAACTATTTCGAGGGTCAGCGGGTTCAAGTGATGAATCTTTTCCTGTATTACTTTTCCTACTTTGGGGCCGGGGGACTAGGAATCCTCCTCCCCTTATAAAACGGGCGAGGGAACGCGAAAGTGGTCCCGGACCCTAAGAATTGAAACTTAAATGTTGTTTCTGTTCGGGCTCTATCTTGAGTCGGCCACTCCCAGCTATGGGGTACATGCCTGAGGACATATTGTACAGTCGAGGTTAATAAGTGTTGTCAGATATTTCACAAAGTTTCGGACACTGACTAATATTCTGAGACACTTTTTTCTTTGGCACTTTTCCCAGTAACTATAAAGATACCAATAACACTTGTTGAGCGAAAACCAATGGAATACATGACAACACTTGTCTTAATACCCCTGATTGTACAATCGCGCTAATAAGTGATGTCTCGGCACCAAGTATGTTTTGATCAATAATTGGTATCAGCCATATCTAAGCTTCATTCCTCCATATCGAATGAAATATACAAACTTGTTCCTACACTTACCCACCCAATTCAACATCTGACAGACATTAATTCAACACAGAACAAGCCAAACGTAATGACAGCTGAGACATGACTTATTAGCGCGACTGTATATGCATAGTACCAGTAAATCGTGATGGGCTGGTCTATCAAAATGAGAGTTGAGCGTTCTCTGCCATACCCATAGCTTACTCTGACTGTTCCTTTCACTTATATATTTTCTAGATCTCAAGTGACGGCGTCTTTTCCGTGGATTGACCTCCCTACTGCCAACCCTGGCAGATTGGGAGCCAAAGCGTCACATTTTTCCTTTGCCCCTCAACTTTCCCTTTATAATTGCTGAGGGGCACAGGGCCTTGGGTGG